>JARLTB010000001.1:1577500-1617500 GCA_030141615.1 Unio pictorum | reverse complement strand
GTTAGGAAGGAAAATATTAAACACATGGCTAAAGGATGGAAAGTATTAAATATATGGCTAAAGGAAGGAAAGTATTAAATACATGGCTAAAGGAAGAAAAGTATTAATACATGGCTAAAGGAAGACACACATTAAATACATGGTTAAGGGAAGGAAACTATGAAATACATGGCTAAAGGAAGGAACATATTAAATATATGGCTAAAGGAAGGAAAGTATTAAATACATGGCTAAAGGAAGGAAAGTATTAAATACATGGCGAAAGGAAGGAAAATATTGCAAATATGGCTAAAGGAAGGTTAGTATTAAATACATGGCTAAAGGAAGGAAAACTATTCAATACAAGGTTAAAGGAAGGAAAGTATTAAATACAAGGTTAAAGGAAGAAACGCATTAAATACATGGCTAATGGAAGGAAAGTGTTAATACATGGCTAAAGGAAGGAACAAATTAAATACATGGTTAAAGGAAGAAAAGTATTAATTCATGGTTAAAGGAGGGAGGGAACATATTAAATACATGGTTAAAGGAAGGAAAATATTAAATACAAGGCTAAAGGAAGGAAACTATGAAATACATGGCTAAAGGAAGAAAAGTATTAATACATGGCTTAAAGGAATTAAAATATTAAATACATGGCTAAAGGAAGGAACGTATTAATACATGGCTTAAAGGAAGGAAAACTGTTAAATACATGGCTAATGGAAGGAAAGTATTGAAGACATTGTTAAAGGAAGGAAAGTATTAATACATGGCTTAAAGGAAGGAAAATATTAAATACATGGCTAAAGGAAGGAAAGTATTAATACATGGCTTAAAGGAAGGAAAATATTAAATACATGGCTAAAGGAAGGAAAGTATTAATACATGGCTTAAAGGAAGGAAAATATTAAATACATGGCTAAAGGAAGGAAAGTATTAATACATGGCTAAAGGAAGGAAAGTATTAAATACATGGCTATAGGAAGGAAAGTATTAATACATGGCTAAAGGAAGAAAAGTATTAATACATGGCTAAAGGAAGAAAAGTATTAAATACATGGTTACAGGAAGGAAATTATGAAATACATAGTTAATTCGATGATCCGCCTTCTCTTACTGACAGATTTTCTTTATATCTGGCTACGCAAGATGTCGTTCGAGTTTTCAATCTTTTCAAAACTCGCCCATGCCATCTGCCATCGAGATCTTAAACAACATAATGTAATCTGAGAAACTTTATAATATTAATATTAGTCTTGAAAATTATTGTATTTTCTTTAAAATGATCTATCAGGTAGACAGAATCCTCTCAATAATTTAAAATTAAACATTTTGTTGAGACGATGGATAGAAACATGCTATACTAATATCATTATTTTCGGTTCGTCAATATCTCTTCAGTGTTTACGTAAATATGTTGTATGGCGTTTTATTTTATTTAATTGTTCTGAATGGGCTAGACATAAAAACTTAATTTACACAGAAGCAAACAGCACACTCGAAGAGTTTATCATAGCGCTTCGTTTTTTCCTTTTCTTTCAAACTTAATGAATTCAAAACGTTGTTCATACCTAAATTTATTTCTAAGTGCTAGAGCACATTTTTGCTAATTTTGTCTTATGAGACAGACAGTGCTTTTAGTGAATTTGTTCCATAAAACCGAAAAATACCCGCAGTGTTGTTATTATTGTTTCCATGACAGTAAACTCAAAACAAAATTCACTTTTCAGCTTCATCACTAAGGTTTCTCCTTTACTGATCAGTTGCATTTTATATCTGTCTGCGTGGGTTCGAGTTTCGAGCTCGGCCAACATGGGCGTCCAAGAAAGCTTGCGATTAAACTTCCTGTCGGTTAATGGTTATAACCGAGCTTTTTCTGTGTTCTTCCTCCACCAGTTATCCTGGCCACCATATATATCCTATCATGTGCTGAAAATGACCTTAATACCAATTAAAAACAAACACACAAAAAACAACAACGACAACATGAACAATCACAAGACTACATTGTTTCATCAAAAAAGCCACATCCGCGCTAAGACATGCAATAGGATGGTTTGAGTGCGAAATTGGGTTTTAATTATCAGCCAGTCAGAAACAACGTCCTAAAGTAATGACATTTAATTTCGGTCTGAAGCTGCAGAGTTGCATAATGTTCTGCACGGTGTACTTCAAGTCGTACGTTTATAGAGTACCAGATTAAATAAACTGTTTTAAATTCCAATTTTGTCAGAGAATATATATCTTAATCTGCGTGACCCATTACTGACGCTGAGATAAGTTGTATTAAAAATGCATCATGTACATTTAGTACAAATTTCAAGATAATAGATTTGCAAATCCATTAGGATTTGTTAGCATATTCCTTATGGACGAAAATTACCGACAAACAGATACAGTGAAACAGTACCGTGTTAATACCACTGGAAATAAATACTGGTAATATGGCGTACCTCATGTCTGCAACAACATCAATTACAACTACTTCTTTTTAGTATTCTACTACTGCATGAAATAAATAATGGCACTATTGACAACATTACAACATCTTGTCTCTTTGATTCGCTTATTATTTCGACTTTAACCAGATGATCTCATCTGATGTCTGATCCAGTTAGAGAAACAATTTTCCAGAGCTGAAAATCGGTTAATTTTTTTTTTCTATCGTGAAGAAGGTTCTAAAATCCATCGTTGCGATGTCAACATTCGGTGCCTCATTTCACTTTTCTAAACTGCAAAGATAACATGAAGGACAAGTAACCAGAACCCCGTTTCCTTTCAGAAATCACATAGTAGAATAACAGTGCCAATATGAAACTGAAACTTAAAAAATTGAAGAGAGAGAGAGAGAGAGAGAGAGAGAGAGAGAGAGAGAGAGAGAGAGAGAGAGAGAGAGAGAGAGAGAAAGAGATGTACTTTAACGTCGGTAGTAAACACAATATAAATACTGAAAATATGTCACGAGTAATATACAGTTTAAATCCACAGAGCATGTTTCCCTTTCCTAGTTTATCGTTCTCACTGGTGCTATATAAGTTTTCAACGGGTCTAAATTAAATTAGTTGCAATCAAACAATTTGTTTTAAAAAAATATTAAGATGACGTTAACCGCTATTGAGTTGTATTAGTGTAAAGTACATATTGGTGCTGTATATTCAAATATCCTGACATGCAGATTTTCACAGTACTTATCTAAACTGCGACTTTCGTTTATTTGTCAATGTGGAATGAAAACAGTCATGCTGAATCACATTCCATGTTGTCTTATATCTATGGTTTTGATTTGTGACAAAATATAGTAATTCACATTTTGTAATATAAAATCCAACTGCGAGACGTCAAGGATCATCAGAACAAGCGCCTTACATAAAGTGACTGTAGATTAGCCTTTAACGTTCAAGCCGTTTGCTTGTATTTATAAAAATCAGAAATAGTGTAGTCACAGATCTTGGACGGCGATCATTGAAGTCCAAGGTTGAGACTGATTAGCAGACCGTTGAAAATAGCTTTTAAAATGTAGCGTGATTTATGATTGGTCGAAACAAGGTCTTAAAGTCAAATTTCAGTTTAAGAGTTTTAAGATTTTCATACAAAGACCTCGCGTAAACCTCGTGTCTCTAAGCTTGACCATGTATAGGGACTGAGATTCCATCGATAGCTAATCAAACTTTCATGTTGCGAATGAAAACTTGGTTGTGATTGGCTGACACGAAATCTCAAGCTCAGACTCAAGCTCAGAGCTATATGATCTATAAACAGGGCGAGATTAACGTAGGAGGACCCCACCGGAGGCACATGCCCCTGGTTATACTAGTTATAACCCCGCATCCGGTTGCCATGGATAAAATTAGAAGGGTTGAGAAACCTTATATAGGTTTATACTAGCTTATACATAGTAAAATGTATATATATATATATATATATATATATATATATATATATATATATATATATATATATATATATAATAATAATAATAATAATAATAATATAAAGGATAATTTACGCGCTGCACGCAGGTGTATTTGTTGATCTATATGCCCACACCCCATCTTAAGTGCCCCGGGCACCTCAATGCTTTAATCCAGTCCTGTCCTCAAGACTGGAAGAACTGGATTTTGAACTGTTAGTGAATGTGTGCTTAAAGATACCTCTTGTCGATGTCAGCCATCCATAGTGCTGCCGGAAATGTGCTAAGTATGACCTCCAACGGTCAAAGAAAACGCTTTTTATTGATAACGTTAGTCAAAAACACTTTCCGTACAGTGGCTCGTGTCTTGGACGTATGTTTGTTATGTGCGTTATAGGCATGTGGTATATGTATATTAATTATCAAAGGCGGAATCTTGTCAAGAGCTCTTACCTATCTTTCTTGGCCACTAGCTTTGGTTTTCAACTAAAACTCAAAGTAAATTCAGCATATCCGTATCGATATATTTGGTAGTCGTTACTTTATTCACTGTTCGGATTATTTATTTAAAAAAAGATTTGAACTGAAAAGGTCTATATCACGTTTTTTACAGTCTAATCCGCCAATCTGAAAATTTAAACATACACCGCTGTTAATAGCATGGGAATGCAATATTTTTCTTGATATGCACGCCTTAGGATTGGATGGGTTTCAGAAGCTTAACGCCCGATTTGCCATTTGTATCCAAATTGATCGTATTATTTTGTTTTATTTTTTATGTGCAATAGAAAAGAAATTTCTCGAAATGCAGGTCAGTTCAATTCAAAGGATGTTTTCAGCTTCAGTGCGGCTTTAAGCCAAAAAGATTAGACTGGTGATTTAGATCAACATTAGATGAAGTTTATAATAGAGAATATTAGAATCATTCTCATTTGATTGCTTTTAAATCATATTCACTTAGATTTTCTTTTTGCAGCGACTAGACAACTGTTTCAATATAAGAAATGACAAGAAATAAGGTTCAGAAGAAAGAAATAAAACCCCTACTAGACAAGTTAAGTCATTCTGTTTCTATCAAGCAACAGCGAAAGTTGAAATTAAAATAATATTTTTTAACATTACATTTTCTTGCCAATATATTCTTCATATTTCTGACCAATCGTTTCGTAGTATGGATTAAAATAATATGCAGCATATTGTATAAAATTAAATATAATGTGACATTTTTTCCTTAATTCCATTTCCTGTTAAAGATGATTGGATCTTCACAATAGATGCAATCTGTATTATCATGTTCTAAAATATCACATTTATGGACAATTGTTTTACAGTTTGGATTGTTTGATATAAACGTACATTAACCTAATAAGGTAAATAATGGAATATATACCCAGATCGGCTTTTCTTCCTTTCTATGTTTCTCTGTGTCTAGTCTGCCGAACAAGATGTCGTGAGTTCGAAACACTCGGCGGCCTCCAAATTCCTTGACAATTATATTTGTATGTTCAAACTTTGATTTTTTAAAACTCATTTATCCCAACTATATTACAATTTTTGTTACTTTTAATGCCCATCCCAGTACGAGGAAATAACCTGTATATATATATATATATATATATATATATATATATATATATATATATGTATATATATACATATATATATACATATATATATATATACATATATATACATATATATATGTATATATATACATGTATATATATGTATATATATATATATATATATATATATATATATATATATATACATATATACATGTATATATACATGTATATATATATACATATATACATATATATATACGTATATATATATATATATATATATATATATATATATATATATATATATATATATATATACTTTACCAAACATATTCCCATATTCCCAATGCAATTAAACATATGGTCATAAGTTCGCTATTAAGTTTGTGTGTATAAAAGTTAATTTAAGGAATGCTCCAACATAAGGTCGTTACCTTGTATGCATATATATATATATATATGTATGTATGTGTGTGTGTGTGTGTGTGTGTGTGTGTGTATTGTATGTATGTAGGTTAAGTATGTAGACTGACTGACTGACTTTCTTTATTTCCTCTTCAGAAGAGATTGAATAAATTAACGCCGTCTCTCACCTCTAAAGTGTCAATCACCCTCTCAAAGATGACGTTTCTTTCTTCAAGCAGCATTTCACAACCTAAGATAAGATGTTTCGCTCTGTCGTCAGTCTCTTTTCCACAGAGTTTGCATATCATAACTTTTCCAACAGGCATGATATATAGTTTCACTATTTCAGAGAGAGGCCATATCATGGATGGAAATTTACGCCCAATAAACCATATACTGCTTGGTTGTAAGTCCAAATGAATGTTTCTGAAGTGAATTAAATCGCTCCTTAGTTCAATATCTGTATTCCAGGTAGATTCTTCGAGGTTTTGAATATTATCAATAATATACTGATTCCAAACAAGTTTACCTTCGGTTTGTACTCTTACTGCATAGTTTAAGAGAACATTTCCCATACCATATTTCTTGAATATTTTGTCAATATCTGCTGTAAACCCCGTCTGTGTTAGTGGGTTGGTCAAGTACTGACATAAGCGCAAAATGAAAATCTTTTTCCAGATAAGAGTCTAATCGCCCCTACACAGCCGGTTGAAAAACACAATTTCATCTTATCTGTGTATGCTTCCATTGACCAGAGTCCTAAGGTACTACGCGTTGCCTCTGTGGGCGAATATTTATCGAAAGCTTGCATACGTCGCGCTGCATATCTCTGACATAGCTCAAGTTCTTCTATATTGGTGTTTGTCATATTCGACCATAATTCACATCCATATAGGACTGAGGGTAGAATGATTCTTTTCCAGATTTTCATACTTGTTAGAGGGTTCATTCCCCCGTCTCTGATACCAATAAAATAAAAAGAGTTTAATAAGTGTTTACCTTTATCGCATGCTACTTTTATCGCGTCGTTTGGTTTAAAGTTGTACGTTAGAGGTATGCCGGCATATTTCTTACTTTTGACTACTGGAATTGGCGATTTGTTGAATAGAAAAGAAGGGATATCATTTCTTCTTTTGTGTGTAAAGAGGATGCTGCAACTTTTATCATCTGCGTTATATTTCAATCTCCACCTTTTCGCATAATTAGAGATTGTATCGAGCATATGCTGCATCGAATGATGCGAATTAGCCATTACAGTTGTGTCATCCGCTAATAATGCATACGGCAGGTGGAGATCGACAAGTTTTAGGCCTCGCAAAGTGTGATCTAAATCAGTGATCAAATCGTATATCATAACGAGAAACAACCAAGCAGATAAGATACGACCCTGTCCTACACCCTGCTTAATATTGAAATATTTTGACAATTTGCCCGCAAAACTGGTTACTCCCTTAAACGAGTCTTTCAAGATGCGCCACGTCTTCCCTTTTATGCCATGTTTGTACAGCTTGTAAAATAACCCATTGTGCCAGACTATATTGAATGCCTTAGCATTATCAAGAAATATTGCATAGACAGGAGTATCTTTATCCATATAGTAGCATATAGATTATTTAATACAAAACGCTGCAGTGATACTACCACAATTATTCCTAAAACCTTGTTGCAATGGATTTGGAAAATTAATGTGCTTAGAAAATATAAGTAGTCTATTATATATAATTTGCTCTAGGATTTTCTGAAGCACTAGAACTATAGTTGTATCACGGTAATTATTCATATCTAATTTGCTTTTTCCCCTCCTTTAAATATTGGTTTTACTAAACCTTGTTTAAAATGGCATGGGTACTCCTCAGCCTCTTACTCTTTTTTTAAGACAGTTTCAAGTAACTGTACACTGCTTTGACTGTCCGCAAACAGTAAATGCTCGGCAACAATACCGTCGTGACCACATGCCTTATCTTTATTGAGAGAACTAATTGCGCTACTGATTTCTTCTCTAGTGGGAATTTTGTCAACAACTTCATCAAAGTGGGAATGGGTTTCTATACTCTGTTTTCTAACCTCTGCTAATAACATCTGGTAATGATTCTCATCGTACAAATAGGTATTGTCAGGTAGTGACAATTTGGAAAAATGATTTGCCCATAAGTCTCTTATAGAGTTGTGGTCGCGTACAATTTTTCCGTTAGATTCAATTTCGTATATGTAATCACGTTTATGTCTTTTATTCCCTATAAACTCATAGAAAGTGGAAATATCGAGCTCTGCATCCTTTTCAAGCTCACTTAACTGTTCTCTATCACACATTTCCTTTGCTTTGTGATGGATTACATGATACCAGTCAATTGTTTTGCCAGTTGGGAGATCGGTTTCATAACCGAATTGTTGCTTTAAGCAATACAATGACATTATCAATATTTAGAAAGAGATGTGTATTATCACTGCCAGAAATAGCCCTCACCCCACAATATAGGAGGGTGTATCCAATACAATATCATATATGAGTTTAAGAAAGAGTATGGAGCCGGAAAATGTTCCGTTAGGTATGCTAGCTCCACTACTCTTGAAACACTCCCATTTTACCTGGTTCTTTTAATTTGCTTAGATAGCAATTATTTAAAACCATATTTGTGATACTAGTAGCTTCCAAATTATGGTTAAACCATTTAAATCAGACACGACTAAAGCTTTAACTTATACTGCAAATCAAAACAATTATGTCCTTGCTGATAAAAATCGTTTATAGACGCATGTTAATTGATTGGTAAAAGAATCATCCGGAATAAATCCAGACAGGAATGATGTCAAAATGCCATTTTCTCAAAGGTAATTAAGGACGTGTTTACCAACAGCTTTTTCAATAACCTCCTAAACAGCTTTCAAAGGAGAGATTGTTCACCCTTTTGTTAGAAGTAGATAGACGTTTGATTCTTTTCAGTCTGGCAAGGTCGTTTCTCCAAGAGATTGGCTGAAAGGTAAACACAGTAGATGAGAGTTCATCAGCCAAATGAAGCTGAATGTGGATGATTATACCACCAGGACTATACCAGACACCACCTTGAACATGGCTTTGAGAACATTTTATACTTCAACATGCGTTTTCTACAGAACTTAAACTTACATATGTATTGAAACGTATCTCTGGAAAATAAACATTAGTTTCATCTAGTACGATTTGGTCTATAACCTAAGTCGTTCATCGCTTCAGTTTTGTCAGATTCGTCGGCATTATCGCAGTGATGTGTTGATGGGGCGGGAAAGAACATGCACCGTGAGCGTTGATGAACTCATTAAGGACTATCCAACAACACGTAATATATTGTAATGCTAGATTCAATCTTTTTTATGTGGCTATCTGACTTGTCGGATCATATAGATTGCTTTGTTTACACGTAAGGCAAATTTACTCCAATGAAAGGATAGGCTAAATTATTTGACTTTTCCACAAGCTCTCTTACGTAGGCATATTGACCCACAGTTGTCGGTTCTCGTATTTTAACGTTAACAGACCTTTTCGGCATAACCTGCTCAGATGTTAAGCCTGTGTGGTCAGAAATATGTTCTTTTGCTTTTTTATTACAAGCCTCACACTTCTAAAATAATCCCAGTCAGTAATGGACGCTTTATATTTCAAAAGGTTCAAATCGATTTGGCCATATATCATACACGCCATGGCAACTGTTTGTATTGTTGGTCATTTATAGCTGTATATCTCATAAATAGGACAATGACGTATACTATCGTACAGTTAGAAATGACTCCCAACGCTGTTAATGATTAAGATTTTTTTGTCCATTATAAGCAATAGATATAGCAACGTTGAAGAGCTTTATGTGAAATGAGTTGCCTGGTTTTGTCCTGGTGAATGGAATACATTTTTCTATTTGTAGTTAGCACATTGAAGATACATCACGTATTACAGTTATCACAATTATATCACTAATTCAACAGCAACACAATTTATATAGTCTTCTGTCAATTAAGTACTGCCGTCATTTGCATTTAAAGGTCAATATAATAAACATACCAGACGATATCTCGATCTTGTGGCCTTTGCATACAAATCGATTATTTCAAAGACGTTTGATAGCCTGTGAATACACGAACGTTCTCAGATGGATTGTGTTAACATTGCAGGAAATGTTCATCAGCAAAAAAGGACAGACTAATTCAAGTTTCTTTAAAGTCTAATATACCAAATGCTGACCACTTTGCCTAGGGTTTATGATAGAATGGAAACAATGATGTCAACAGGTTCTGTCTATCGACAGGTTTTACAATGTCTATATCAATGACTTACCTATTACACATTCGGCAAAGTTCATGTATGCAAATGATACTGTTATCCGGACCCAAAGTCTCTCATTTGCTGCACTTAAGGGTGTACTAAACAAGGACCTGGATGATATGACGGACTTGTTCAAGAGTCTGAAGTGTCTTCAACCATAACAATGCAAATGCGAACCGTGAGCTTTGCATCCGCCTCAGGGGGCAGCAAATTAAACATGACCTGACACCAACATATCTTGGTGTGTGTCACATAATTAAAAACAAAATACTTTTGTCATGCCTGAGAAATATTTGATTATTTGTGTTGTGCATGCGTACAACACTATCTTGGATGAACAGGTGTTTTTCCAGACAAGCGACGGAACCAATATATGTCTCGCCGCCGTAAACTACTTGCAGCTACGGACATCATAATCACGATATGCACGGGTATTTTACCCTGAATATTACTCACTGTACTATGAATTTAAGCTTAAGATTAAGGTATAACCGAGAGTGGTCACTTTGGATCTGGTGAAGAGAGCACGTATTTTTGCAAGGCATTTCTATAAGCCATAGGGGTGAGTGTTAAATTATATTTTATACGATATGCGAAGTTTATAAAGATTGTATTGTCATATCGTATAATTTATTACTACGCAGATTTGAAACGTTTTGAACTGTGAATTTCAAGTTGTTTGTAAGAATTTAATGTATTAGTATTTTTCAGAACTCATTATTATTACCAGTTTGGTTTTATTGTAGCTTACGAGGCTAACGAGGCTAACAGTCTAACTAGTCTAACGGATGTATCGAGACTGATGAGTTTAGCTAACGAACAGAGGTATCTAGATGTCTATATGTATGTACCTATGCCTGTACATGTGGTGGAGCCACGACTGTAGACATAGCTAATACAAGGGTGTTGTATGCTGTCTGTACGTGTTGTATACGTATGACTGGCTGTACATGTAGTGGATCCGTGAAGGGGGCGAGCGGCCGATACAAGAAAGTGGGCTAACCCGAGGAACGTGGTGAAACGGTGCGGTTTACCGGTGTATGAATCGTGCGACTGTATAAGAATCAAGAAGCATACTTTTATTGCAATTGTTGTTTCAATTGGTATATTTGTATTTACATGAGATTATTTTGAATCATAGTTGAATTTCAGGAGATTTGTGAATCTTACTGACAGTGCAGAACATTTGAAACGTATTTGAAAACTTGAGATTGTTTGAATCTCAGTCCTAGTCTATACGTGAAACTATATGAATATCTTAGTGTGTACTATTAATTGAAACTGAGGTTTCTTGAAGCTGTATATCCGATAGATATAATATTATTGGTTTATATTCAATGTGTGAATGTTAGGATAGAGTGATTGGATCCATTGTATGTTGAGAGCGTGTGAGAATCATTGTATTTTTTACATCATACATTTTTCTTTACTAATTAAGTTAATACATTTTCATCTTTCACACATTGTATTTGATTTATTCATTTAGTAGAAAACCCACTCGGTTTCAATTCTGCGACAGTGTGACTCTGGGCAGATCACTGACATTCTACAATCATCTGAAGAAAACAGCAGCAACACTTAGCACTCGAAACAACCTACTCCACAAATGGCTGGCTCAGCTTGGAGCGCTAGAGCTCAGACACTCAAGACATCATACATGGCCATCTGTTACTCGACAGCCGAGTATTGCGTTAATGTCTGGGCTTGATCATCCCACAATAAGTTAATTGATGTCCAGCTCAAGACAACATTGTATACATCTCTGGAACACTATGTCCTAATCCTGTACCACGGCTGCCGGTACCCAGAAACATTCCTCCTCCACAACTGCGTCCCCAAGAGGCAATCACAAAATTGCTTGGTAAGGTCTATGCCAGTGAGAAAATTCCGCTGTACATGGACATTACTGCATATGTAGCGGTCCGCTTGACTTTGAGTCGCCAAATCTGGTTCGGTCCGTTGCCGGTAGATATGACGTGTTTGAAATGCTCTACTTTCTTCATAATACTATTTTTCACATTTAAATCATGAGTTTGTCTTATATTGATTTAATAAATGTGAATAAATAAATAGACTCAAAATTAAAATAATTTATCAATTTGCATATGTGATTATGAACAAGAAAAGGTATATGATTACATTTTGTAGCGAACACACTCGCATGGATGCGAGGATGTTATTCACTCGGTCCATACACAGTTGCCGGAAGGATACCGTAACTCAAAGTGCAAATATGTGTATTTGTATGTGACAGAAATAAAATATATGTTTAATATGTACGATGTATCAATGATATACCACTCGTTGTATACATATTTTATTGAAAGGAAATATATATGGTTATGATATTCTGTTGGTCACAATAACATCCTGTTGGAAAAAGAACAGATAATGTCACTGTTTCAATCGTAGCAAAGCTTAGTAAGTAAATATTTTAATTTAAACGAAAGGTGTTTTTTTTTAGATAGTTTCCTTAATTTGCATAACATATCGTATTAGTATTAATTGCTGATTAAAGTTATAAAAATACTTTAAAATACAATTTAGTACTGTATATGTCTTCCCCTATACTATGTTAACTTTAGTGTTGCATGATATGTTGGATTAAACATTAAAAGTATTGAAAATATACTAAGTTTGAATCAACCGTTTTTTCATTGCTAATTCGAGGATTAAAACAAATGTCTGGCAATATAGGGATTCAAATTTAAATCATTTCAATCTTGACTCAACTCCTTAATCAGAAGAAAAATAAATTTTGAACTATTTCGTTTTCTTATATGCATAACAATTAGCAACAACCATGCTGTGCGATAAAGCTGTGAATGGTTTCTAACATAATTTTATATTTCTATATTTGTTTCATATTGGATTTGTTATTTTTTTAAAAGGCATAAGTCAGACGTTCAGATGTAAAATATTGTTATTAACTTATGTTAGGTACTAACGTGGACACAATGCATAAAAACTATCCAGAATTTACATTAGTTTGCCTTTATTGGAATTCGTTACATCTTAATGTAAAGATATTTAGTTCAGTGACCTTTCCAGAACCTGCCACATTACACTATTCTGCTTTGTCATTGGACCCAAGAGGTTAAACATATAGATATTTGATTTTATGTTTAAGCTTTACTTCTGCGTTCTATTCAATGTAAATATCAAATTCTTAGAAAAGCTATAGAACAATAATAATAATAATTTTTCGTAGAGAAATATTGCTATGACAGATCCTGGTATTTATTATATGATAGTGATACCTAAATTGAAGTAGATTTTTGTCTAAGATACGATCACTTAAACAGGGTGAAGTTCTATTGTGTCTAATTTCCTTGAAAGAAAAAAACAGACAAAAATATCTTTCGTATTGGAGGTAGACGATTACAAGGAGAGGATAACATCTCGATTTTATAATATTTTATAGCTGTTTGGGAACCGTAATGCTAATATGTACTGGGAAATATATATCGCTTATTCTTATCTAATGTACCGACATAATTTGATTTACTCTAATAGCATTCTCGTCAGTTGCTGAGTAATGCGTATTTTGCCGTGAGCCGACTGCGAGATGTTTAAATAATCAACAGAAGCCATAGACAGTAATATTTATATAATAGGTAGAACGTACGCGTTTATGTCAAACTCGTACGCCAAACTATCAACCCGTTATATCAATCCCTGCATAATGGCCTATCAATTCAATAGCTTCAAATGGTATGCTGTATCAATTCAATAGCTCCAAATGGTATGCTGTATCAATTCAATAGCTCCAAATGGTATGCTGTATCAATTCAATAGCTTCAAATGGTATGCTATATCAATTCAATAGCTCCAAATGGTATGCTGTATCAATTCAATAGCTCTAAATGGTATGCTGTATCAATTCAATAGACCCAAATTTGTATGCTATATCAACCCATTTCAAATTATATGATGTATAATTCTTTCATGATTCGTAAAATGTTTGATCTAGTTTACGCACATTACGTGCAATGTAGAATCTGCGTATGAATTCTAATGCGTCAAGGAAGGAAGACAAAACAGGCCTTTCTAAAAAAAGACAAGATATGCATAATCATTAAATTAGTTAACTTCATGGTGACCTTTTCAAATGATCTGCGCTTTCTTGAAGAGTATTTGTTTTAGAGAAAAATGATTAAATCGCAAAGAAATTGTTCATTGGGGCTAAGTCGCAATGATTAAATCGCAAAGAAATTGTTCATTGGGGGCTAAGTCGCAATGATTAAATCGCAAAGAAATTGTTCATTGGGGCTAAGTCGCAATGATTAAATCGCAAAGAAATTGTTCATTGGGGCTAAATCGCAATGATTAAATCGCCAAGAAATTGTTCATTGGGGCTAAGTCGCAATGATTAAATCGCAAAGAAATTGTTCATTGGGGTTAAGTCGCAATGGAGTCTGACAATTTTACATTTCATATAAATATAATTGAAAAAAAGGAAGTCGACTTCTTGGAACTGTTTCACACCTGCAAGCTAATATTATGTTGATCCAGGAAAATATATTTTAGGAAGTTTGAAATATACATTTTATACAGCGGTTCTGATATCCTCATGGTTTATGTACTTTTTGTGATTGGAATTCCATTGTTTCCTCTATCTGCGTGTTCTAATGCCACTTTGTCAATAATTATTAAGTATATGTGCCTATTAACGTACTGATCTGCCGGCTGAAGTTGCAAACCGATCGATCGAAAGCTCCGTAAAACAATTTTTTTGCGCCTGTGCATATACGTTTTAATGATGTTGTGTGTATCGTTTAACAACGTAGATTCTCGTTAATATATAATATTTCATTATCGTGGTAATGATTATACATCCCAATATTGAATAAATTCACATGCCGTGGCAATAAAATGGAATGCTGATGACGCCAAAGCTTATTTATGTTCTTTGCTTTTATTTCTTTCCTGCGGATTATCATTTTTCTTCTATTACTATGGTCTCAGGTTAAGAAAGCTTACTTCTTGCATCCGAGTGTAGAAAGAGCTCACTCGATTGCAGATAATGCTCCCCTTAATAAACGGTGTGTCCTCTTTCAAAGATGGTCTAGATAAACAGGGTTTCAAAATTAAAAGCTGTATTTTGCACGGATATATTTGGGTCAATTTATCATTATATGAATTTGAGGAATGTACTCATGCATTTTCGTGTTTCAGTAATTGCATAGTTATCCTACAGTTGAAAGAACGAAATGCAAGATGACGGGTTGATCCTTATTTAAAGTAATGTGAATGGTTATGTGCAAAAATAGTAAAAGGACATTCGGTGTCTATTGGCTTTACCATCAGTTTCGGACAATACTTGTACTTAATATCAATACTTCATAGAACACGCCTGCTTTGATCCTTTTGGCAGAGAGGTTCTTGAAAAAAGAAAACAAAACCCTTCACCTTACCATATGCATATTCACTTAAAATTTGCGCTTGTTAGTTTAGAATATTTATTTCAAAACAAGAGCTGTTACAATGATCAGCATGGGAACAGATATCATTTTCAGTAACACCATAAGCTTTTATAAATTAATTTTTGGTCAGAAAAAATAATATATACAGCGTGGAATATGTGACGTACATTCAGATCCTGTTTGCACATTAATTTTGCATCATTAATTATCCTTAAGTGAGTTTTTCTCAGTCCATCTAGGTAAATCACATCTTGCCAGTATTTTATGGTTTTGATGTAGTCCGCACATAACATCTGGAACTAACTGGGCAGAAGGTTTTTAAATGCTGTTGCAAATAAAAAGAGAGACAGAAACAGAGAAGACAGACGTTTTTACTTTAAATTATTCAAAACAAAATAGGCGCGATGCCAAAAGTTACCATTAATTTTGAAAATAAATTTTCAACGTATAGTGTAGTGCGTTTTTCGCGTTTTGGAGAGAACTAAAATTAGGCAACTATTCACGGAAGCTGCCTCTTTATCTAACATGTTGATTGAAAATTTAACACATTTTTATTGATATTGGCAATCTAATTGAGATCAGAGCATCTTTTGTCTTAAGTGACGAAGACTTCCTCATTAACTTTTCAATTCTTCAATGCCTCTGGTTTACTGAAATGAATATCTATTTAGTTGGTATATTAATAATATATTTAATCCACATTAGTCCTTATAAAATAAATATAATTGATTGGGTTGGTATTTGAGATGTCTTAACTATATTTACAAACAGCTATATTTGTAAATGAAATATGCCTTTATTCTGATTTGTTTCGATATCGCAGCCCTTCTGTATCAATCAGACGGATATTATGCCGTATTCCTTAAAAGTATCCACAGGCCTTTTCCGCAAATATTATGATTGGTTAAATTCGTCTTGAAACATTGCAGACACTACGTATATTGTCGCAAGAGAGCGATATAAATCGCTACATACACGAAGAAGTAGTCGTAATTAGTTTTTTAAATTTCTGACTTCTGAACGGTGAAAACAAAGCTAGCGAAAGTTGGAGTCGAGGTACTTGCCGGGAAGCGACAAAAGGGGAAAGACGAGTCGAAACACTAGTGGCGAAATGTGACAGAATGGGGTTGATGTGTCTAAGCAATAGTACCGAAAAGTCGCAGACTGGAATAGACGAGTCGAGTCACCCATGAAGAAAAGGGACAATTGAATACGTGTGTCAAAATACTATTGCTAGATATGGTAGAATGGGATCGGTGATTATACGTGCATCAAGAAACGCACGTGACGAGAAGAGGCAGAATAAGATAAATGACGGTATATAGCAGGAACTTAAATCTGATTCATACCATAGTAGCTGCTTTGAAAATAATTGTCAAAAATTAGCTTAAGTTTTGAACAACAATGCCACCACTGAAACAATATAGCGTTAGGTTGTATAATTATTGTAATCTTTAAATAAAACAACATTGACTGATGAAAAAGATATGATTTCGATGAGCATTCAATGCTAAATATTGTTTTAGACTCGTCTTGCTACACGTACCAGATTACCAGCTCATTACATCGATCACAATTTACTGTGCAGATCAATTTTACAAGATATTCGTTTAAAAGCATATTAGGTAACGTTGCTAATCCTTGTTAAACACTGATATCCACGATCTTCGTTTGCTTCAATTATCCAGCAGACAAACGGACATATTGGGATGATTTTATTCAGATATAGGTCAGGTGGCCATAATTTATGGTTTGTGTTTTTATAATTGATTCCGACTGCATACAGTCACATCAGTCTAGTTTAATTTAGAAATCCACGCGCTATAAGGCTGATAGTATGTACACCTAAAAGTTCATTTCACATAAAAAGCAAGTCTGCATTTGTGGAAACAGACACAAGCGACTTATGCGGCTGTATATTTTTCTTGCTGTTCTGTGTTGTTTTAAAGAATAAAGGACTCTAGATCTAAAGACCAGTTACGTTGTCAGGACAACGCCTCACAATCTTGTATTTATTACCTAAGGTATGTTTTGGAATATGATTGAATTGGAAATGTACAAATGGAATCCTTTCATCTTCTTGTTTTGGTGGACTGGTATGCCAAACATTATAGATATATGTATGACATAAGGAAAACAGACTGGTTTACGATTACAGCAATCAACGTTATAGTAAATAACTTTTGCAAGAGGCATTGCTTTCTAAATATGATCTAAAACCAAAGACAGCTGGTTTCACTAAAGAAGTTATGAAAAGACTATCCAAGAAGATTTCGAAGATGACTCAGTTAGGCTGGATGTATTTCTTGTGTTGTAGGGTTTTACATTAAATATCACTGAAACAAGAGGGCGCTTTTACTTTGTACATGTTTCTTTTATGCACATCGTACAGAGATTGTCATATGATTATTAATAATTGCAAATGAAACTTATGATACCAATTTAATAATGGCTATATTTTGCGTTGGTGAACAGATGCTTGATACATATAACTTGTCGAGGTTTAGAAATTTAAAGTCAGATCAACACAAATGTAAGAAGTTATATTTCTTTTGATAAAAATGCTAATTGTATTGGACTAAACATTTACCTACATGCCAGGGTCGCTATTAGTTTTTAGATGTTGACTGTAAATGATGCATATTATTTGCATGCAAGGCCGTTAAAATGCATGTGTATGTGTTAACATGATATAAGTGGTAACTGTTTTTAGAATCAAGAAAAACAAATGCCCTAATTTTTTTTAACTAGTACCATTCATTGTTAGGCACGATTATTTGTATAAGCTATGTGCCATTTGGAATATTCCCTTAACTTCAGATGTATATACATGATAATATACACAAATGGCTCTCATTACGAAGGCATATGTACCTCACACATTAACGATATTACCAGTTTATAAACTTCTGATAGAAAATTCAATGCAGAGAGTCATGTCATATAATGTTTGCAGTAAATGATCTCACCTGAATCAGAAATTAAAATTAGTTAAGAATTATCTAGAACGATATCCTGAGAATGCACAACTGTGAAAGAGAAAAAAGCGTTTAAGCGCCAAATTAGTCATTATAGGGCAACAGCGGAAGTTTGATTCTGAAACTTCCCGACTCTATTGCAAGTTACAAATGAAAATATCATCCATAGAGTAGTAGCGTAGCTCACGCTCTTTGCATGCTTTATTTTTGTTGTCATTTTTATTGGCATTCTATTTCTTCCAAAAACACATGTGCAATTGTTTAGTCTGTAGGCCTTTACTTTAGGTTTTGATTTCTTTTATAAATTACATTAGAGAAGTACCGGGTGACCAAATGGTCCAAAGCGCTTGCTTTGACTGATTGCTTCCGCATTGGTTCGGGTCTCAGGCCCGGTCAAAGTGGGTATATGAGAAAGCTAGCCAGTAGTTTGGTGACATTCAAGCTAAGACAACAATAATGGTAGATAGAATTTGAGATATTTGGATGATTTTTTATGACATAGCTCTGTATATTTAGCTTGTATTGTATGTTGGCTTTTGTCCATACTTTTATGCTACTTTTGTTTAATTAGTATTCTGTGATTAACATTGTTCCATTTGTTTCTATGGACTTAGTAGGTGCAATCATGATGAAGAGTGCACCAAAGTCTTGTGGACTTGATCCAATAGTAACATCACTGCTGCTTGAGCGTTTATATCCAATATTGCCTTCACTAACGGATGTTAATAATACCTCTCTCATCTGGGGTATTTCCATCATTTTTCAAACTGCCATTGTAAAGCCTCTGCTGAAGAAATCAATACTCGACAACAACGATTTAAAGAACAACCACTCAGCTTCTAATCTCCCGTTCATATAAAAAAAAATCTTCGAAAAGTTGTTGTAACCAAACTTGGATCTCATCTGAATTGAAACATTCGTTTTAGCAATATAGAATCTGCATATCGCCTTTGCAATAGTACTGAAATTACTTTTCTGAAAGTACTTAATGACATTAGCTCTCTTTGGATAGCGGACATATTACACCAGTCACCCTCCTTGATTTGCCTGCATAATTTGACACAATAGACCACGATATATTACTTTAACGTCTCCAGCATGTATTTGGCATTGATGATACAGCCTTACTGTGGTCCAAGTCCTACTTAGCCAACAGGACACAAATTATATCTGCAAATGGAATACACTCCAGCCCAGTTAATCCATGTTGTGGTGTTCCACAGGGGTTTGTTCTTGGCTCTGTCCTCTTCATTCTATTAATTCTCAAGTGTCATAGATAATCATCCAGTGTCTCATTGTACGCTGCTAACACTCAAATGTACAAATCTAGCCACCCAACTAAAGTTGATGCTACCATCCAAGATGTAGAGAGGTGTATTTCTGATGTGAAATCATGGATTAATGTAACAACCTGCAGATGAATGATGATAAAACTGAGGTCATTTTGATCACAACACAACGATTTTCTCATTCACATCCTTTACCTCACACAATAAATATCAGCAACACAAACATTAAATTCACACAGTCAGCACGAAACCTAGGAGTTCCTATGGAAAGTACGATCACATTGCACCAATATGTCATGAATATATGCGAAGCTGCATATCTTGAGCTGAGACGCATCAGCATCATTTGCAAATATCTTTCAGTTTGTGCCACCAAAACGCTTGTGTGTTCATTAGTACTTGCAATTCTGGACTACTGTAACTCAAATCTGGCCGATTTGTCTCAATATCTACACCATAAACTTCAAAATGTTCAAAACACAGCTGCTCGGATCATCCTTAAAGTACCACGATCGGAGCACACCTGCCTGCTGGTCTGTACCCTACACTGGATATCCATTCGATCGAGAATCAAACACAAAATTTGTTCTCTGTGCTACGTTTCACTGACGATCGCCAGTCCAACATATCTATCTGGCCTCACCCATCTGTACACACCAACAAGATACTTACGCTCTTATTCCGATAATCGCATACACATTATTTCCACTATGAAAACAAAGTCATATGGACAATGTTCTTTTGCATACCTGGGCCCAGCAACGTGGAACAAATTGCACATTAAAATTATACACAAAGACACAGTGATCCCTTTCAAGAGCGCTCTTAAAACTGCAAGAATAAACTTAAAGACCTAATAATGTTTCCTACCTTAAATATTTTAATCATGTTTTTATGTTTTTTAATTTCATAATGTTGTTTTGTAGTCGTATCATCATATAGCTGTTAGAGCTTCTACAGAGTAGGCGCTATACAAGGTCCGCATTATTATTATTATTATTATTATTATTATTATTATTATTATTATTATTATTATTATTATACATAATGGTAGACGTATGGGCCTTTTTGACTAATATCCTCGTTTTGGATAGCTATTTTTCCTCTATAATTGTAGATTATATAGTATGCCTATTATTATTAATAGGCAAATATCAGCCTAATGGTTTGCATATTTATTAAATGTTTAGAATATTACCTAACCTTTTTGTACCAATCAGGATATTTCAGTAATGAATATGATAGGAAAATGACTACGGTTCTGCCTATATTATTTTGTCTTAGCTTACTATAGAAAGTTAGTGCTAAAGAAAATAATAATTCATATCTTAACATCTGAAGTGGAAGTCTTTTAGTTGTAAGTCCGTTTTAATTTGAGAGAATTTTATTAATTAGAAAGTGCGCTTTGATTTTGGAATTAAATCACTGGTTTGGTTTTTTTGTGAATTAATTTGATTGACATTTACTTTATATTATGGTGATACATCACGACTGCTAGTACATCATAACTAGTACATGTTATTTGTATATCAGCGCACTCAAGATTGGAATTAAGAACACTACTGGAATGCATTCAGAATACTCTATATTTTGGATTAATGTTAGAATTTTAGACCTGTATTCGATCTTTGCTGGTTTAGCAAGAATTATCGTATAATGACCATCCAAGTATTTATTACAAAAATATGTGTTAAATAGTTTATTCACGACTGATTCATATAATTAGCATACACTGCCTCCTCCTCGGCAGTCTGTCAAGGGTGTATTTACGACCCCCACTTCATGATTATTTGATCCGAACACAGGATCTCATCACTTACCTCTAAACCATGGTATGGCCATGTTATATAACTGGCTTGGCCAAAATAAGGCACCAGTCATAAGTTCATATGACCATGTCAAGTAAATGGCGTGACCTCTCATTGTTCGAAGAACTGACCTTCGAACATTATGACGCAAAATTATTAGCCTGAGGGTCTACCATATAAATGTTGCAATCTGGTTATTTTCCTCACAACGTGACATCGTCCTCGCATTATATTCTTCTTATTCTCAGTGACTGCATATACGGAAAGTTCCGAGCGCAATGTGTTAGATAAGAACTAATTGGGTAAACAATTTGCTGTTTATTTCATTACTTGTCTCTGAGTAGATGTCTGTCTGGAGTTCGTTTTCAACAGCGATACAACAATGCATTGTAAAGATGCATAGAACATAAGATGGAAGTATTGCACCTCTATGATATTGAACTAAATAACAGTGAATAGCGAAAACTAACGTATTTTGTAAAATTCAGCTAATACTTTTTCTCCTAGAATACAAATAGAAAATATAGAAACAATTGAAAGTATTGGAACTTAACATCCCATTAGTCATAAAGTTATATAACAAGTCGAAAGATATAGAATGTCTTGTGGTGTTCTAAATGAATACTAATATTGAACGTGTCGATGTACTAGTAGTCTTGAATGTGATAATCTGCAAACAGTCTTGAAGTGTCACAGTTATATAATTGTAAATGTCCTCAAATGCATTAAAGATTATATTGGTTTTGTCTCAAATCATTGACCACGTTGTAATTCCAGTGAATGATTAAATTAAATAAATAATCTAAAATTAAAACTGAATACAACAATAAGACTGATTCCAAGTTGGATATTAGGATAAGAATTAGTATTTTCCGATAAAGGTATCTTTATATACTTCTCTACTTGATCTAAGTTGCAATTACCATTTTCTGAAAATACCCTGTCATCTGAATCGAACATTACTCGAAAATGTAAACAAAATTTGACATCTGGAACCTGCTCAGCCCAGAATCAAAGTTGTATCCATATCTCAAACTGATGAAAATACGTTCACAACTAATTACTATGCTAATACGTATTTTTATTTATTTACTTTTATGGTTTAAAGCCATTTTTCAGCACAATGTAGGCTATACATGGCGGCCAGTATTAATGGTGGAGGAAGAACCCGCAAAATCCCTGGAAAGAACCACCGACCCACGAGAAGCTACTGACAAGCTTTTTCACATACCTACATTGGCCGAATCCAAGACTCGAACCCACGCAGAGGTGAGATTGCAGTCATCCGTAACGGACAGCGCTTTAGACCACTCGGCCACTCGGGGCCCTGTGCTAATACGTAACCTACAATGATATACACATAATAACTGTGTAGTGTGTTGTTTACAAAATAAATGTAACTATTCAGGTATGCCCTTCCGATCTATAATCATTAGCAAAAATTTAAACACACAATACAAATTAAATATACATTACAACTCTAATTAACACACCTGAAGCAGATTCCAACATTATTCAGTGCTATTAAATGAAAGCTGACCTGGAAAAAATGTAATCACTGTCTGTTGGTAAAAAAACAACCATTATCAAACTTGTACTAAACATAAGCAGCGTTGTCATAAACTGTAAAGAAATTGTTAAACCGCTAGGACTTAACATCGCTCATCAACTTCAATTCGACGAACATATAGATTAATCTCGGTAGGAAGCTTCAAGGCGATTATGTTGAAACCTCAACATTTGGCAAACATCTTGTAAAAATGGAAGTGACATTCTATGGAATGGGTTACCAACTATAGAGAGAAAGACAATTTTAATTCACTTTGATGTTTGTTTCTATTTTGGATTGCTAAAGATTTTAAATGGAATATTTGCCAATAATATCCTTTCCTGCCATGATAACGACTGCATTATGTTAGCTTTTTATGTTTATCTGTCCTTGTGTTATGTAGAACTAAGTGCCGTATGCTTTAGCTCATTTCTTTCCGCATCATGCTTTTTATTTCTATTAGGTGCTTCCGCATTTTAACTTAGACTTTAACGTAGCCAGTAATTTAGCTTTCATTAAAATTATCTTAAATTATGGTTTCAATTTATCCAGATATTAATCTAATTCAAATATTGTTTTTCTTAAACATGTTTTGCTTGCTCATGTGTCATGTTATACGTTGTGCTTTGTCAGATGTATCTAAGCATTCCGCTGTGTTCGTGTCTTGAAAATTGCACTTGTTCTAATATCATATTTGTTTTGTTTTAATGTGTATGCAACACCTATTTAGAGCTTAAGCTGACTGAGAAAATGCCGACGTTAAATACACTATCTTAGAAATCAGGTTTCATATTCGAATACTCTTACGTCTGGCAGGTAAGTGAATTTTCTTTGAATGGAAATATGTAGTTTATTACTTAGAGAAATTGTATTAGACAGTAAAATGAAATTTAAACATACTGGATCAAATAAAAAATGTACGTCCTGAAGAAAGACATTTAAATGATTATTCGAGACAAAATATTTATACACTGGGTAAAATGTTTATACATGGCAAAACATATTTATACAAGTGAAAAAATGTTTACACATGGGGTAAAATGTTTAAACGGTGTAAATATACGAAATAATGCATAGCTTAGTTAAGTACGTAACGTACAGCTAGCTGAATCAGTGCCAAACGACATATGCAAGAGAAGTAAACTTAGCCACTACGTGCGATGCGGCCTATGGGAGTTAGAATTAGAACTGTCTTGTACATATGCTATGTAATGATCATACAAATATAGAAATTTAAGAAAAGATATTCAAGTTTGCTAACATTATCTATTTGATTCAGCTAATAAACTCAGTAAAATGAATTAATAATAATAATAATAATAATAATAATTATAATAATAATAATAACAATAATAATAATAATAATAACAATAATAATAATGATACTAATACTACTACTAATAATAATAATGCTAATAATAATAACAATAATGATAATATAAACAAATAATAAAGCGACTATTGTCATGGTTGAGGTGGAGTGCTCACAATATTTTATTTAAATTATTATAGAAGTTCCTCCCAGACTCTATTTTTAGCAAGTTAAATTAGTGAAATATAGATGCACGGCTCTGAGCCCCCAAGTCAGCAATATCAACGGTTAGATTCTTAATTATACAAAAAGGTCGAAAGTCAATGAAAAACAATTTAATAACAATTCAATAATCAAATGATTCAAATTTTCCAATTACACTCCTTTCGCTAGATCCTTTAATAGTTTATTGCATCACTTGATTAGTAGTGTGAGATAGAGTTCTACCTGTCCATGTATTTCTAAACATCTGCGGTATCCTTCTCTCTTCTATTTCTCCCAACTCCTTCTCCTCTTCTCCCCCAACTGTCTCCTAATTCCTTCTTCTCACCCTCAACTTTGTCTATACACCATATCCTCCTCACATTTTTCTCCTGACTCCTTTTCCTCCTCATTCACCTTCCACTCCACCAACTAGACTTTGGTCGGCTTGGACGTTTTTGGCTAGTCTCAATTCCGTCTCCAACTCTTAAAGACTCGGTACTCAATGGAACCGGAAGTTCTCTGTCCCCTAGAAAGCTTCTTTTGAAAACTCAAGAACAGTCTTTTTCCTTAGCTCTCACATCTCACACTACATTCAGTCATATCATCGGATATCGGCTATTAAATTTATTCAGTTATGCATTCATTCACATCGAGATACAAATACGTTCTTGAATGGTAAAAAAAAACGTTATAATACAACACGGTATCAATTACTTTTGATATATACATCAATGAATTGGGTCACATCAATACATATTCATAATCCAGTTTTTGCTAACCAATATTACAATAATCTGACTCATTTATTTACGTTACACACACATACAAAGTACACAATTATTCAAGTATATATGCTCTGATATACGCATACATCCATAGTAACTGATCTTACATACTTCAAACATTTTCCAAATTCACAATTAAAACATGTTTAAATTCTAACATAACGCACCAAGACACACACTCGTTTACTACGAAGTAAATTAATAGAGAATTTCAAAATTAATTCGGACCACAAGCTAACAGTTTACATAATTCCGTCTCGCATCTAATGATTCTCTACTTTGGCTCAAACCCATTTCTCAAATGCGCATGTAAATGAAACACTACAAAGGTAATTCTACATACTTAATTATCCTAGTAATTAATAGTACATACTTCATATAACTACATAAATAGAGAGGTCTGTATTTGTAAAATCGGTTTAGAACTGAGACCTGTCGTACTTATATCTCAATAATTTGTTTTTCTTTCTAGCTCCAACGGATCAGGTTAGAGTGCATTTCACAACATCTTTATCCTTGAGACGGTGGTAAGTAGCTCACTTTCTAATACAACTTAATTATATGCACATTGTGGTTTACGTATTTGGTTTTAATTGTGTTCTGCATAATGCTGTCATACCTAAAATCATGATACTTGACGAGGAGGCGCAACTTAATGAGGTCTATACTTTTGTCATAACAACTAGTGAATCTGACATTTAGGTCACAATAACCTTCTTTTGTTGTTTTGATTATATTAAAATAGATGCAAACAATCATCAAATTTTATGATTCAAACATGAAAAGGCAAAATAAATTTAAATTACACAGATTAACTAAAGTAAGTAAAGAGGGAGTTCTTGTTCTGACGAATGTATAATTTTAAAAGTCACACTGTACTGAGTTACCTTTATTTCTGAGTTTACCTCCTTTTCACTAAAGCATTGTACAACCTGTACACTTACTGTCATGCACGGAATCTTGAAGTTATACCAGAAGCTGCATTTGATATGTACTACACTATCATTATAGATATACATCACTGTCACCCACATATAACGCACGTTGACTTTGGTTTAGTTTTGAGCTTAAAGTTCTCGAGCATTTTCATGCTTGAATCACGAAATGAATTTTGATGAAAGGTGAATCTCATCAAAATCTCATCAAAAGTTACCGTCACCAATTAGTTCACACTTTACTCATATTGATGAAAGCGTGTGCATTAATGTTTCAAGCCTGACTCATTTAGTTATATGGTTATATACATCTCCATACGAAAAGATGGTGCTTATAAATACACGTCATATTTGTACTGATGTATTTAAGGTTTGCTTTTATCTCATGTCAAAATAAGTTTCTTGCATTATATGTACAGTAGTCGTATCTAGACTGTACTTTTCTGAGAAAAGTATCTTGATGAACACTAAACCTTCGTTTCACAAATAGGTTGGTGTGACTCCTGTTGGTGTACACCAGTAGTTATTGAGCCCCCACTGATTTGGGGTCAGTTTTGTATTTCATGTCTGTGTCTCAATCACAGTGATGCTGTAGTCGTGAAAATTACAATATTATGCATATATACGACACCTTTACGAGAAAAGGCAATTTTCATGACCTATATTTCTTCTCTATCTACTGTTTGCGTTTAGATCATAACCATTGCTTTCGCTGTTTTCTTTAAAAATTTGTTGCTGACATGCATAATGCATATTATCCTATCGAACTTGGTAAAGGATATATATATATATATATATATATATATATATATATATATATATATATATATATATATATATATATAGTCACGAGTGGATTGGAAACATGAGCGACGTTAAAACATTATATTGTCATGAGTTAAATGGAAGCACTGTATTGTCACGAGTGAGGTGGAAACATTCTATTGTCACGAATGAATTGGAAACATTGTATTGTAACAAGTGGAGGAGCCATAAAGACAATATAAAATGTTTCCACTTAATGAGTGAAATAGCAGTTTAATACTTACTCTATAATATAGAATGCTTTTATTATGTTTATATTATATTTATATTATTTATTATTTTATTATATGCTTTTAATGCCAAAACTCCTTCGAGTTTCCTTTGTTTTGCCTTCTATTTGTGCCAGTGCGACTACCAGATGCATTACTACATCAATTAAAAGAAATTCCGAAATTTAAAATAAATTTGTGTGATCCATGTTAAACAATCTTAGTTTGCATCCTTCAAATTTTATCAAAATATTGACTGTATTCGTAAAGAGATTCATTTTCATCTTTGCTACACATTTCAAGCGAAGATATTGATGGGTGGGCTAGTGACTAGTGTTGAAATAATATATAACCGTCATATCTGACATACTTAAAAGAGAAACATCTGTTATCAAAAGACTGTAATTGTTGCAACTTGAAACAATTTCGGTTTTGTTTTGTTTATTTCTATATTAAAATATGGATTTTGTATGTAGTTTTGACAAACATGCTATTCTTTGGCTTACACTTTATTCAATTTTATATTCTATCTTAATTTCGGTTTACAATCAGAACTAAAAAAAAATCACGGTTTATCGCTCGTTTTCGAAATATTGCGATGGGAGTTAAAATTACTAATTAAATATGTTATTCCAGTATCTAATGACGAGTTTTCCCCCCTCCAAAACGTGTACCTTTTTGTCGAAAGATTTATAAGTATTCAGTACTGCATCATGACACATTTCAACAGGACAAGTAGCTTAGTCACTGACGGATTCCATGATTGATGTCAAAAACTAATTATAAAATTTAATACTTGAAGTCTTCATTTTGCTCTTTGAGATTGTTTTTTTTTCTTTCTTGATTGCGCTTCATTGATTGCAGAAATGTACTCTTGGGACCATTCACTGACATATTATAAGAGCTGTATATTGAATTACAGGTGAGAATAATATAAATATGAACAGGTATTTTCTTATAAATGTTCAAACAAGTGGTTACAAAAGCAATATCGCCGCGATATAAGTATAATATCACCATTACATCGATTTTCTTTTTTCTGCCACTGTTATATTTCATTATCGCACTATGCAGTAAATAGCAAGATATCTTCAGTTAAATCAATAAAATATTCCAAACTATACTGTACCCTATTTGATGGTGGTTTTTAGAAGATATGTATGTTTTATATATATCTAACAATTGTATTCATTACAAATGCGGAAAAAATTGTTCGGAATGCGCCATTATAGTTTTCATTTATTACGCAGGTAGACACATTATACGCAATGCACATACTATAGTTCCATGAGAGTCATTAGGTACGTTGCACTTAATTATACAAACATTAGACCCTACTCTGGAAAGCCTGATTATTTGTCAAATGAATTTAGCATCAAATGAATGCACAGTCGGAATCACCATCAATGCTAAACAGATTCTGACTTCCCAGAATGTTGAATAATTCCGGTCCTAACTTAATTGACGAGGAATGATGACTTTCACCTTATGTTTGCATTTAAGTTAACCAGCTACACATTATAAAGTATTTTAAATTGTATTATTAGAGATAAAATACCTTGAAATCAACTTTATTCATTATTTTCCCCTTCCGTCATCGCCAGCTCTATTTGCCTTGTGAAAGTTACATACATATATTCCGTGCTGTATTGTCTCTGCTAAGTCGAAATGAGAGAGAGAGAGAGAGAGAGAGAGAGAGAGAGAGAGAGAGAGAGAGAGAGAGAGAGAGAGAGAGAGAGAGGTGGGGTGGGGCGAGAGAAGTGGATAGCACATCTTTTAACACAATAAAATGTGTTCATTACAGCTGCAAAGGCGGCTCTTCGATTGGAGAGTAATGATTTCTAAAATTTTGTATAAAGAAATCATAGCTCAAATAATGTTGTATATGACACTAAGTAGCCATGGTGGTACTATTATGTACCTAAACACCATACATATATATATTTGGTATTAGTTTTGGTGAAAATTTAGTTGCAGGACAACGTATAAATAAATAAGAATCACTGTTGCACAAAACGATTCATTTTGAGTATACAAAATATAATCGAGTTAGTGGCAATATATATTAACATATTAACCACACACACACACACACACACACACACACACACACTATACATTATTATATTAGCTTGCATCAATATAAATAAGCTTGTTCTGTCTTGAGAATTGCAAAATATTGTACCCTGACATCTATTTCACTTGTATTTCGTTTCTCAGTGGTTTATTTGAAAATATATATAGTAAATATACTATTAAAAATGTATAAAGAGTTATATATTGTTAATAACTGATAATGAATCAATCGGAAATATTTGATAGATTTGGAATGTAAATAGTTGCATATCATTGAATATTCAATCAATCGGAACTATTTTTTAGATTTGGAATGTAAATAGTTGCATATCATTGAATATTCAATCAATCGGAACTATTTTTTAGATTTGGAATGTAAATAGTTGCATATCATTGAATATTCAATCAATCGGAAATATTTGATAGATTTGGAATGTAAATAGTTGCATATCATTGAATATTCAATCAATCGGATATATTTTATAGATTTGGAATGTAAATAGTTGCATATCATTGAATATTAAGTAAGATATGTTTTAGATGTGGGACGCAAGCTTCATTTAGAAGTCATCTTGAGTGTTTATCTCTGTAACCTGCAATGTTCGCAAGTCAGATCTACGAATTATAGGCAAATCCTATAATATTTTGGTCTAAACTTAAACTCAAAATAATTATAACATTTAATAATCAAACTAACAACCCAATTGGTTAGACATCTCCGTATTGTTTTAAAGACTTCGTAAAATATGCAGATTTTAGTCTTCTATGTTCACGAATAAGAAATTTGACGATAACAGTAAAATTGACAATCCGGATTCTGTCAAGACAAACACAGAATTATCAAAAAGAATTAAAGCCAAAAAGGTGGCATTGCAATTTCCATTAACCCATCTGTTCGTGCAGTGAAATTTTACCAGATGTGCGATAATATATATATATATATATATATATATATATATATATATATATATATATATATATATATATATTGCCGTAAATCGTACAAAGTATACCAATACTATCTTAACACAATTATGTAAATGACATATATATTTGCTGTTCGACTTTAGAGTTCGAGGACGACAATGCCATCACTAACTGGCTTATTTTCCGTCAGTAGGCGAGTATATGATCAGGTTAATTGGTGCTTTAAACTGTCCTTAACATACTGGATGGAAGATATCTGCGTTATCTATTGAGGAAGTGATGCAGGTATTTGCACTGCAATTCTCGCTTCTATAGTTCCAGATTGGATGAGACTGCGCAGGTGTCGCCATCATGCGCATGATCGTTCCACGCTTCTTTATAATGCAGTAATGAATGACAAATTAATCTACTCATAACTCACACGTACCATTTTCTAGTAAGGATAGAAATGAATGATGCTGTTCGTCTCTTTAAAGATATAATCAAAGAATTGATTTCAACAAATAATGGCAAATTATATAGCAGGTCTATGGATGCGATCAATGTTTGTAAATTATGAACATTTATGATACTGTCAAGAAATATAATAATTGTATGGAATCTATCATTATATACGATTTAAATATGGATGTATCAACATATGGGATTGATGTATGCAATTATGAACAATGTTCTGGTCCTCAACAGGTATGGTGCTGTATTAAACAGACATCAAATTCCTATCACGAAGAATCCCAAATTTTGTGACCCAGTTTCAGGCTGTGAACAAAGTACGAACATCATTCGTGGCGCAGAATGGCGAAAAAACGATTTCCCGTGGGCATCTTCTCACAACCTACCCAAGAAACCCACTTGATGATTTGAGACATGTTAGTCCACAACCTTAAGCTCCTCGCAATGAGTTAACGAATTTCATCACTGGTGTCAACATCAATGAGTTAACGAATTTCATCACTGGTGTCAACATCAATGAGTTAACGAATTTCATCACTGGAGTCAACATCAATGAGTTAACGAATTTCATCACTGGTGTCAACATCAATGAGTTAACGAATTTCATCACTGGTGTCAACATCACCGCTAACTGCAACATTCGGGTTACATCAGACCAATAAAGTTCGACGACTTTCCATAACAGATAAAAACACTAAGCAGTGTAATACACAAGATGGTTAAGTACGAGTACAATCATATACATTACACATGCATGCACATGAACTGACTTTGTTGCACATTAAATTATTGTATAATAAATACTGTACGCGATTGTTATTTCAATAACCGTGTTCATAGATGACCTTGTCTTCAGCTTACATAATCGCACTGAATAAAAAATATCAAACTTTTATCATCATTTAATGCAAACAGCAAATAAATGAATTTAGCTTTTCTGTTCAACTGTTAAATGTCTAACTTGGAACAGACTATATTTTATCTGACAATATTGCGTTATGTGACACAGGACCTGCATTATAAAAAAAGATGAATAAATTCCAAAACTTATTATTATTCAAGCACCGTTCAAGGGTTCTAATATGCACCGCTTCAAGAACACTAAGTTTCGTTTTCTGCAAGAATGGTTTTCCAAAGGAGATTTAAATTCAACATTAGCTAGTGAACCTATTCTACAGCATTAAAAATGACGCATGCGTGTAGAATCTAGGAATCACATATATGCGCTTTTATTGTAGACCAGAAGAGATGCTAACACGGAAAGAAGAAATACGATTAGAACACGGCATTTTCATGATCTTAAAATACAATATATAAACAATACTGAGGTACAAAACTGTGAATATCACGAATTTGCAAATACGTGAAACAAATGTACTCAGGTAGGTTATTGTAATGAATACCAGCACTAACCTTCAGTGTTCAGATAAATTATAATAATTTGTTTACAGGTACTAATGTTGAAAGTATTAAAAAAAAGTTTAAAACCACAGTCGATACATATTTTTAAATAGCTTGTCATTAAAATAGAGATAATTCTATGTCAACGTATCTCTTGTGCATTTTCGCATTTAAGATTAGTTTCTGATGTATTTCTTCCTGCAAGAAATACAGTCAAAAATAGATATTTGCAAAATTTAATTTTTTCCAAAATTTGATAATGCATGCAATGGCGTGAATGTAACACACACATATCTCTTGCATGTAAAATCAGGTTTAGTTTTGAAAACCCTTTCATTGTTGTCATTTATTTAAGAATTCGATCTGACCTAGTGCAAGGACATTTTACAAACCAAACGTAAGGTTCGTAGCTGCCGTGGTACTACGTAAACGAACTTAAGTAGTCCTCTCCTCTTCACACCATATTCACTCCTTTTCTCAAAAAGTAATAAACTGTGCTGAGTCAGTCAATGTCTCATTTCGTTAATCCTGATTCATTTATTGCGCGTTACAATTACCAGAAAGGCAGGTCATTTTCATAAGAACATGAGGCAAAGATATGATCTTTTAAGAGTTTCCATATGGTTTACACGTATCATCAAGATTACTACCTGCTCTGGACATATTCTTTACTTAATAAAAAGGCAGTTTGTGTCAGGTCAAATTTGATTGATGGCGCACTGAAGTACTTGCTGAAGAGGTTTATTGGTGGATATCATTTCACTTAGCAAAGTTAAAAACAAACCTATAGTTACAAGTGGGCTAAAACACCACTTTCTAAACGTTTAAAAATCTATTTATGAAATATAGTTGCGTACATTAATCTGACATATTAAATAATACATATGTTGCATATCTGGGACTGATAAACGTAAATTACACGTGCCCTGACACGTGGAGAGAGGGAAATAATATAGGCACTTATTAATATCAGCCAGGTTATTTACCAGGTATGTTGTATTTATCTTAGTCAATTCCTTCTTATGTGGCACATTATATACTCACAAATCACGCCTAAATCTTGAGCAAGAAGTATGATATTAAACGTATCAGATCAGCCCTTTATCAAAGCGCAAAACCACGCCTAGGTAAAGTTAGATTACTTAGTAAATGTTTGTAAGTTCGCTAAGCCCGACATTCACTCCCATGATTACGGTCTTTTCATCTCTGCACTTTCCTACCAGCCATTTTAAACAATATGGCGATTGTACTTAAAGTGCGGTCGTGTTTTAAACCTGTGATTCAAAGTAACTCCAACTGTTTCCTTCAAACGAAGTTACTGAGTTCAGTTATTTCCATTGAATACAATAGCTGGATCCATCAGAATACCGGTCCACAAATTAAAGAAAAACGATCTCATTTTTGTTGTTTTATAGAAACGTTTGTTTTTTTGCTTAAAAACTTTGTGAAGACAAACTATCTTTATTTAAGCTTGAACTTGAAAATAGTTGTATGCACTGTTAATTGAGAATGGGTAGTCTACATCTCAGGACATGAATATTTAACAAGTTCAAGGTTTCAGCCACCCCATTTTTTTGTTTCAGTCAAAGAAAATATCAACATTTAGGACGCTTGTCTAAGTAAATCTCTCGTATACTAATAATACTCATGTGCATGTTTTTCTATATTTAGTTTCCTTTTTTATTTATTCGGTACACTTTGCCTATATTGTGTGAAGTTTCATATTGCACGTGAACATATCATTTATGTGAATCTGATTGGTCCAAATAAGCCAATTAAATTATTGTTCATTATTCTCTAATTGGGAAATTTTTCGAACCCCACCTGCTGGAATGTTTAGCTGCCAAATAACATTTTGGCACCATTGTTTGATTCGATTCATGAAAAGTGCTGGGAAAAAATGTTTTCGTGTCTGAATATGGTCAAACTCACAGAAGAACATGGACGTAAACCGTTCCACAAACGCACATAAGTTTATTCAACAACTGCATAATTACGTGGTAAATATTTAATGCAATAGTGTCTCAAAATTTGTTTACTGTAAGACTTCTGTAAAGTCTAATATCTGGTCACAAATACATTACAGTAAATATGTGCATTTCTGTGCTACCTTAATCCCGTTGTCTAATCTGAGTACAGTTCTTGAATGATTTTATCAAAACGAAACATTAGGAATAAACTGTGATCAAACTTATAAACATATTTCCACTGTAAACCTTTCGTTGATTCATTCAAACTTTCCCTAAAACTACTTTGCTCTCTGAATAAATATTGCTGTTTTCAAGTTGAATGAAAATTAAGATTTGACTCCGGCATCGAAAAAGGCTATCGAATGTTCGTTTTATGTCTTCAAGTATTTGCCGACAGTCTAAATTACTATTCACATTGTCTCTCCGCTGTTAATAACTACGTTAAATTTTAACTACGTGTCGAATATCAGTTTCATAATATATATATATATATATATATATATATATATATATATATATATATATATATATATATATATATATATATATATATATATATATATATATATATATATATATATATATATATATATATATATATATTTTAGTTATGATTGCAATTCATATCTAGGACAGGTGTTGCTGAATTCACAATGTATAGTGTTACGTATATTTGATTTAAATCATTTAATTTTGTTTGTCAGATTCAAATTTAACATTTTGGGTTTAAAATTCGTTAGTTGGGGGAGATTTTCTAGACATGGACGACCTATGTATTTTACATGTAAACAACAGATGTTAACCTCATTTTCTGACCTTGCTTCAGAGTGTAAACAAGCTTCTAAAATTATTGGTTGATTCCAAGGACATTAGAGCTTTACTTTTAAAATGATTGGCTGATTCCAAGGACAAAATCGAGTAAAGTATAAACATCTTTCTAATTTTGGCTGGGTCGTATGGTATTTACGTGATTTCTTGAACTTAGGTTTGTTCTGATAGTTTCTAGAATATCACGTGACCCCTTGTTTACGTAAAAAACATAGATATAAACCATGTTTAAGGAGCGTGTTATTCAGTAGAAATTGTGTCAATTCGTTTGGAGCATGAGGAATCATTTTATTATTTATCTGGAAAATAATATGTGGTCATAGATTTTCGTTTAAATTATTATAAAACTAAAACTGACTTCATCACGTGACATCGTCGTCCATATTGGATTACACCGTCCAGATTCGAACTGGGAACTATTAGGACATTTATTTATCAGGACTCTTGCAATTCCACTAGTGGATTATATTGTGAATTCTCTTTGGATTAATTTTTGGACTTGATTCTCTAAAACCGTAAGTTTAAATATTTTCTTTTATGAAAATATTTGTACTTAATAAATTGTTTGTTAAATTTTACAAGCCTGTTATTTTCAATTCTTTCTATGTTGCTGCTTATTCGAGCGTAAGCACGTAACAATAGCTTAAACAATGGTTGAATTTTTTGTAAACGAAAATTAACTCAGTCAGTGGATATGTTATAATGACTGGCAATGTTATATTACACACATTGCAGACGGAGCAGCTAATTTGATTTCGCTATGATAGAAAAGCCTTACATGTAAACTACATAACTGCACTTTGGTGACTTCCTCACGACACAGAATCAATGACACAATCTTCCCAAATTACATTCAGATAAAATTATAGGTTCGCCGTCGGAGTAAGAAAGTGTTCCATCTTGCTTTAAAAGAAACCCAAGTTAAGATGATCAGTGTGTACAAAATTGCTGAGACTTCCGTACTTGTAATTGTTTTTAATGAACTGGATATGTGGCTCATAATAAAGTTTGATATGCCCCAGATCAAAGTTGGTGCTGCAGATTATCCACGCTAAAGCATGCTCTATTTCAACACCTATGAATCTATCTATCTATCTATCTATCTATCTATCTATCTATCTATCTATCTACCTATCTACCTACCTACCTATCTACCTATCTATCTATCTATCTATCTATCTATCTATCTATCTATCTATCTATCTATCTATCTATCTATCTATCTGTTTCTCTGTCTGTTTCTCTGTCTGTCAGTCTGCCTATCCGTCCATCCACCCATGGGGGCGTGCTATAGTGGAGGAGTACTGAGATGAACATGTAACTTCAACGAGGAGATAACGAGATTGTGAAATATTTCCACATCTTATGTCCTGAACTACTTTTATCTGATGTTGCTTCTGCAAGCAATATATCAAGCTATAACTCGAAATCGAGACTGTGATTTAAAGATGTTCAGATAAAGTTAATCATTATGTAAGTCAGGTAATGGAGCCCAGAACAACTTAGAATACTTTCTTTAAAAATACACGTGACTCATAATCTAGACATTTTCGTTGGCTTTCTTAAAAAAATTTTTAAATTTGTGAACATATTTGTGAAACATAACATTGATCCTGGACCCCAGCAGTTACCGCGCAGGCGCTTCCTGAATCAAAAGAACGAAACTGAACCTGTCTATAACAAACTCAGCAAAATCTTAAATGTCATTGATTGAATGATAACCGTAAATGTAACAAAGAAGCAATAGATCGGCCTGCCTCAATGTAACTTACTAATAGCGCAATATATATTATATAAATATTGTTATCTAATATATAAATATTGTTATCTATTATATAAATATTGTTATGTATTATATAAATATTGTTATGTAGTTTAGTTTGTATTGTTTGTTGTTTTGTCTTACTGTTTATATGCCAGGTTCATCTGTATTTTCTACTGGACCCTGTTAAAAGTTAAGTTAATCGTGTACCTGATCAGCGACATTTATTTTGTAACCAACATATTATTTAGATAATATTTTTCTATAATTATGGATTAAATATTCACATCATTATTAGTATCAGACATGTTTATTTCAATTCGATTTAACTATACATTCTTGATGTGGACCATGAAAACAATACATTTGTTAGATCAACAAACTCTAGATTGATTGTATTATAGTGATTGTATTATTGAGAATTATGAACCATTAATATCGAAAGGTTATGTATCACTTATTAGTGATTCAATATAATCCCTTTTAAATTTTAAGGGACAAACGAGCTTCTCAGAGTATTTTATTACCAGATACTTTTGCTTTTTCTGAGAAGACTTCTTTTAGTAAAAGGACAGTTATTCAGGGAGTAGAGTGTGGCATAGTTGATTTTCATCTTTCTTGTGTAAATATTGCATTAGACTTAGTCTCAGGACCTATGGCAATCGGAATATTGAGTATTTACCCATCGATGACCAAGCTGGAGATGAGGTTGTGGTTAATCCACTTGTACACTTGTTGGATCAGCAAGATGATTCTATTGAAAATTAGATATCAGATTTTTACACAGCTTGTGCACATATATATAGTTGAATGTTGGACTCCCAATTTAAGTAGTTTAAGGTATGATACTCACCCAGGCCAGCCTGAATCGGCTGTTGTGAATGTATGTCCTTAGACAAAAGCACTTGTGTCACCTTTTCTTGGTACGATATAGTCAATATTGTGCGGAAACTGCAGTAAAAGCCCCCCCCCCCCCCCGAAATAAATCAAGCATCCCATCAGACATGAACTATCTATTTCATCTGAGAAACAAATGTAATGATGCTACACACAATGATCTTTAAACGAAAACAATCTTTTCAAAACAAGAGTTTTGTCACCCATCACATCCATTTGATACGATATTTTCTCTTTTTAATGTAATCATCAAATACATTTACCAGCATCACCCAAAGAAATAATGAGGGCTTATAGATCAGGGGACAATCTTATGACGTCAATAAACCTTTAAAGAGGAATATTACGATCGCCTTGGGACTTCCCGGCAATCATTTCTCGATCTACAGCTATGAATTATATCCTCAGGGACAATCGCGAATGACAATAAATTTGATACAATTTTAAGTGTCAGAAAATGTATGACTGCTGACGTTCATCGTGCTCAAGCGATTGTAATTCACACAGAGAATTAAAAATCCGCAAGGGTTGTCTTGTTTTCAACGCCTTAATAGAATATTAAAATGTCATTTTTTTTAAAAAATTAACATGAAACTTCAGGAAGAACATATTGTTCTCCGACTCACATATACCAATGTAAAAGTAATATAAAAAAGCATAATCGGGACCTTCCACAATTTTTCATTATTGTGGTGATATTTTGCAAATGTTTAATTAAGTGTTTATTGTTTTTTCTTCTCATAAATGGTTTGAAATTTCAAAACAGTTCGTACTTTGCCTAAATACCTTTTTGCCTTCAAGTCATTATCTACCAACCAGAACACTGAATTAACTTTGCTCGCTTCCATTTTCACCAGTTATCATTTAGATTAAAGCCATGGAAGCAGTTTGCAGCACAAATATCTCGTCATGTTTACATCTAAATTATTTTGATTTACCTTCTAACGTGCAATGACTTTATTTAGTTAGAATGGAAAAGTAGATGGTCCTTAGTTTCTCTGTTTAATACCTACTTTGGTGAAAGGATATAGAAGATCGTTGCCTTTACTGGTACCATACAAATTTTACCAATCGAAAGGAATGTTAGGGGTAACGATAAACTGCGCTCGTGTGGAGAATGGAATAGAGTTTAACAATATCTTGAATATGAAACCTGTGTATTCTTCAGGGTTCATACGGTTTCAGACTCTATCACTTTCGTAATGTTGTACTGACACCGCGTCACCGTAACCTTACTACCATACTCACTCTAGTTCAGCAACACGTTAAACGAATTTTCTCTGACTTCTCTTACAGCAGATTAAAATGTCATTAAAAACAAGGTAACAATAACCATACTACATATATTTTCTTAATTGCGTTTCAAAATGACGTCATCAGTTGTATTGTGCTACCGTTGAACATCATCAGCCCTGTTCTCCATTACAGCCAGAAACAAACTCATGACTGTTCCTCATACATGTTAAAAATTATACGCTCTTAAAATATGTTAAAAAAAAAAGAGTTAAACGCTACAAGCCAGGGAATATTCAGCAATTAATTTATTTTTATTAAAATACATAGTAAAGAAGAAGAAAACAAAGAACTTTCGTTATTACGAATTGAATCCCTTAAAATATTCATATAATTACAGACACACATATGTCCTTTATAAGAAAAGTTCTGAACAGATTTTAGTAGAAATCCAAATTGAATCCAACGCTGAAAGTGCTGATGTTCATGTGGCATTACGTATCGTAGTGTTGTACCAGCATTCTTTTGTTGAAACATATCAGTGTATTTCCAGATTTACATTCGCTATAAATCCCAATGATTTTCCAAAAATACCGTTTTCAATAAGCACTGTGTATTCCCGACAAAATTCACTGACTTATATAATTTAAAGAAATATTTCCAGCCCAAGCGAAGTTATGGACACATCAATAATAAAATATGATTTTGCTAGATCTTAAAGAACAATTGAATACTTTTTCCAGTCTCAAAATTATATAGTCCTCTATTTGATCTCAGGTCACTATTAGCATATTCGGAAAATCACTATTACCTAATGGAAAATAATTTTCAAGAAACGTCATAATTTTTACGAAATAAACTGTTAGTTATAATTAGCAAAGCTAGTACTAAAGTCATAATTAATAACCTAAACTATCGCAGGTACGCCAGGGGAATCCCAATAACCTAGACTTAGACCATAATAAATTAGTTTACGT